>JNDP01001197.1:0-35041 GCA_000696975.1 Apophysomyces trapeziformis B9324 | reverse complement strand
TTTAGAACGCTCCATTTTCTACGAAAAAGATATATTGTGGTAATAGAATGCTTTTTGCACCAAATATATGACGTGGTGGCAGAATTCTTAGTATGGATACAACGTAGTAAAATAAGGGAGTATCCTGAGGTACTGTTCTTTATTTCATTCGCTTTATGTATCACTCAAGGCATGTCACCATTATATACGTTAAAACATTTTCTGGATATATTTTGCTTAACGATAAATGGGAATAGCACTGTTTATTTTGGGTATTTTTTTTTTAAACTGAGAAGCCCGTTCTACTTGTTTTGGCTCAACGTAGACAATAAACGTAAAAAATAAGTATCCAATAATGATATGTAATATATTATCAAGGTGAAAAAGGGACTATCGGTATTCCAGTTTTTGTTTGTCCTTCATCATGTCTATACAATAGCGGAAACAAGATAATGTCAGATGTTCTGCTACATGAGTAATGCCCAGGGTCTATTAGGATCATCCAATGCATGTTTGCACCTATCTTGAGACTTAATTCGTCATGGTGATATAGCTGCGCAAACGAGTCCGATAGTGCAATCGGCGCGTAAGATAGATGGCGAGGGTATTATTCTGCAGAGGTCCGTTTCTGCTTCAGACTGTCTCCATGACATGATATATTCAATGGGCAGAAGCGCTGTATTTTTCGACTGCCGCTCTCATTGGTAAACCATTCATTGCTTTCCTACCGATGGCTGTAATTCGTTTCATTGATCCGAATTATCTAAATCCAAAGAAAAACTTCGCTTTTACTTTATGCCTTCAGTCTTTCTAGAGAACTTCTTTTTTTTTTTATCTTTGTTATAGGATACCCGATACCTTTCGGAACAGCATATGCACCGCAAACGATACAAACGATCAGTAGATGGATATTATTTATTAAAGCAACACTGAGATCAAAATAGTACGATTAAGCCAAAACTAGATAAATGGCGTGATGACACTTTCGGTGGATGTCCGGGATTGTGCTTACTGTCGCAGGCACTCTAGAGAATGCTGTGCTTGAAGGAACAATAATCATCCAAAACAGGAAATCACCGTGACTTTTCGTTGCTCAATCTGAGATGGAAGGCCATGAGCAGTCCCTCATAACAAAAACACCCCTCTCTCCCCCCACTCTCTCTACATAAAGACACAACATGGCTGGTGCAGCTGCTTTTGGTTTCCATCCCCACTTCGCCGGTTTCTGGCATCGTTTCACTGGCAAGGCATTGGGTGCTTCCATGTGGTTCTGGATGATGTATCGTGCCAAACAAGACGGCCCCGTTCTTTTGGTAACGCGATAACACAATGGAGGATTCAAATGATGTTTACGACTTTATCTATAGGGTCTGAGACATCCTTGGGATCACCACCACGATGAAGGACATTCCGAAGAACATTAAGAAAGAAGCAATAAAACAAGTTCTACGAATAAACAACACTATCTACGTTTATCACTACCTATTATTAAAATATCGTGGTGCAGCCAACGGAAGCCATGCTGATTGGATAGCTGATACACCACGCACGTAATGTTTCGTTGTGAATACCTAAAGGGGACAGTTTCTTTGTTTGAGCGGAAAAAGGAAAAGAGAGAAAGCTGCAAACAGACGTGTTTTCTTACCAGTTCATTATACATAATACCTTCTACGCGTTTCCCAAACATCGCTGATCCGGGATGGATCTTTACCAACTGACTGCCAGCCACGCTCTTGTAAGATCCATCTGGCTGTAACAATGCTGCGTTGCGAAAGAATCCGGACAGAAAGCATTTTAAAACGGCATCGGTATCAGTGCCGCAGGAGACATTGGGTTTAATATCGCTGCGTTCACAGAAACGCATCAACTGATCCCGCACCTCCAAGGCAATCTTCATATTGCGCATATTGATAAAGTTTTCTTTGCACCACTCTGGGTCGCCTTTAACTTCCCAATATGCCCGAAGGACATTTAGCAGAGTTAGATGATCACCATCAATGTGCAAAAATTTACGCCTAGCCTCCGCAGCTTGTTCACGTTTATCAGTTGGCGTAAAGAAAACAGAATCCACAGAGAGTAGTGAGACAATCGCGATGGCTTCCTGGGTGCATCCATAATCTTTTGACTGAATTAAGACTTTGGAATAGCAAGGATCTAGTGGAAATTCTGCCATTTTTCGTCCTAATTCTGACAAGTGACCTTTGTCATCCATAGCCCCTAGAGCATAAAGCTCTTCTAAAGCGCGGATCACTTTAAGAATATCCAGCAGTGAGTACATGTATTATATACTTCGACGTGAAACGTACAGGAAGCTCTAGAAGGTCGGTCCATATAATCAAACTCCAGGACATTATCAATGCCAGATGCTTTCAAGGCTAGAACCGCTGCTGCTAGGTTACATCGCCGGATTTCTGGAACTGTATCATCTTCAAGATCCCGAAATGTTTCCTCTGTATATAGGCGATAACAAACACCTGCTGCCTGGACGGAGTACATTAGTAAATCGAATATCATATAGAAACCGTCTTTTACCTCTCTACCGGCTCTTCCCGTTCGTTGCCATGCTGAACTTTTCGAAATGGGGTGCAATAACAACGATTCAACGCCAATTTTCGGGTTGAAGCCCCGTAGTTTTGCCAAACCGCAATCAACTACATATTTTATACCAGGAATCGTAACACTTGTTTCTGCAATATTGGTAGACAGGATCACCTTGCGGGTATTTTCAGGAGCAGGCTCGAATACCTTTTGCTGTTGTGAGGGAGGAAGAGCGGCAAATAAAGGGCACACTAGCAGATGCTTATGAGATCGCCGTAACTGTGTGGCATATTCTCGAACAAGGGTTGTCAGCGTGTCGATCGCATCCTGGCCTACGATATGTAAAGAAAAAGCTTGGCAGAAAAGCTAAACACGAACTTACCTGGCAAGAAGACCAAGATGTCGCCTACCGGGTTGTTCACATGGATCTGAAATATAGACACGAGTGTTGCATCAAGAAAATCTGCTTGAGGTTCTTGCGTAAAATATGTATCGACTGGGAAAAGTCGCCCAGACACATACAATATCTTGGCCCTGAAATTTCGTACATTATTTTCCCTGCTTCAAAGAACCAAATGATTACCCGTCAAAAAATTCGCTAAATTTCTCAGCATCTAGCGTGGCGCTCATAATCACAATTTTAAGCTCTTCGATGCCTGGTTCTTTGTTCTTCACCTTTTCGCTTCGTATCCTTTGGATCTTTTTAATCATGCCAAACAACATGTCCGTTCTAAGCGTGCGCTCGTGAGCTTCATCCAGTACGATCACTTTGTATCGCAAAAGCAATTCATCAGATAGAACTTCACGAAGTAACATGCCGTCCGTTAGATATTTTAGAATGGTTTCGGAGCTTGATGTGTCGTCAAAACGTACGGTATAACCAACCTATTGTAAGTAAACCGATATACACATATTTAAGCAATACTGTAACTTTCTTTTCTTTTGTGTCAGACACTAAAATTTTACCTTGCCTCCCAATTGAGTCAATGTTTCCTCTGCCACGCGCTTTGCCAGATTCACGGCAGCCACTCGTCTGGGTTGGGTGACCGCAACACCTCCTAACTGTTTCGATGCCAACCCAGCTTCTAAAATAAATTGGGGTATTTCTACAAAAGAATTTTTCATGCGTTTGTTACACTATACAATTTGAGTCTACTAAACCTACGTGTTGTTTTGCCACTTCCAGTTTCGCCCATGACAATTATTGTGGAATTTTCTTGCAATGCCGCGATGATTGCTTCTCGTCCTACGCATAACTTGGCTTCAACACTCCTTGGTGCAGCTGTAAAATTTAATTACCCGAGTAAATCGGCAATTTTTTTCGAAATTGTAACATTTCTTTCTTTTTCGCTAAGAACGACTTTCGATCGAGCTTTTTGGTGGGCTGAACGATGAATTTGTCCTGATCATCGCGATTACTTTTCTTCTTTTTGGCAGGTCTCGAGGCTATTGTTTCCATAGACTCCCATGTCGCTGGCCTCGAGTCCGTTTCGTCGTCCTGAAAGGTGACAATTCGTTTCATGTGTTTTTTGTTCATGTAAAATGTGCAAGCTCCGCTTGTCAGAAAGGGCAGAGTTTTGGGACTGATTTTGAACATGCAAGTCACTATGGCCGTCCCACAGGGCAGCAAGCACCACAGTTCAGCTTCACTGTATAGCTTTTTGCAATGTGATTTACCCCACTTATGAAATAATCTTGCTCTAGGTTAAAACAAAGGAGCCAATCTTTTACTGCACATAGTCCAAATCTTGCTAAGATCCAAGTAAGGATAACAATAATGTAGTATGCTTTTGCTACTTTACGACAACGTTCATGCAAAACATGAAAATGGAATAGAACGAGAAGAGCTCATGATTCCATCCATGCTACTGTATTCTCGTAATTTACACTAGCTTAAGGAAGGTTCAGTTAAGGACGATACATAAACTGGTCGATGACGACCTACTATAATCAAGAAGACAAATAATGAATAAAAAAGACGTAGGCTTTAGATCATTGACCGACTGACCAAAAATGTCGGTCTGTTCATGCGTGTAACTTCAGTCCATTCAGACATATAATTGTTCCATTAAATATGTGACACCATGGTTGGAACCATGGCTCCAATTCTTCATATAGTGCCTCCAGTCATCTTGATTTCTTTTTGTGGCAGCTTGTCTCATGACATCGAATGACAACAATTTCCCCATTTGCGCGATTGCCCCAACATTCACACGTCATACCATGACCCGTCCCTCCATTGATAAGACGACGTGTTGTCCTCTTTCATCCTTTCTTTTCATCTTATCTCTTACTACACCTTCAATCACACGATCTATTGATACAATTGTCAATCCGATGTGTGAAAAATGTACTGGATAAGTCAAAGTGCGCAGATATGAGAAGGCTTATTTATTCGCATGATTCCAGTATGCTAGACCAGTCTTCCTAAGTACGAATCCAGAAGAATACTGAATGGTATGTTGTAAATCTCAATAAAAGGTAATTTCCTACTAATACAACAATTATCATATATTAACGTTATCTTTTCTACAGAAAATCCACACACAACTTTGTCGGTTATTCGACAATCTAAAGCAGTCGAGGGATCGTTGTGCAGAGAAAAAAACTATGCGACGAGAGAGACACCTCGGCGATAACGCCGTCGTAAGAGGTAAAATAGCGTTTCAATATACCAATTCATCGAACATCCATCTCCACAGAAACCAAAGATGCAAATAAGGCACTTCAATAAGCATAAAGTAGCTCTTTTGGAGGAGTTCGGCGAGGACTCGGGCAACATGCTTGCTTGACAGTTGATATCAGAAGAGGAGAGTGAAGGTGTGGACTCCCCAGTCCTTGTCGTCCAAAAACCAAGCTGGCTCGCGGCGAGACATCAAATCACTTATTACCATTAACCTATGCTAATATCACCTTTTAAAGTTTTAAATCAACGCTTTCTATGTTAAGCTGTACCAGCTGACGGTTACTGAATAAAAGCGGAACAACGCGACGACGCACCAGAAGGTGGTTGACTTGAAGGAGTTTCTAGCGCCAGAGATTTTTTCCATTACCTTGTCATCACAAATGGAGATGTCCTTAAAGTAAAACAAGATTCAAGTAACGCGGAGAAACATATATGACATAAAGTATATATAAAAGCGCTTTTTGTCTGTAAAGGTTTATTTCGTTTATCCGCTTATTTTCTTTGGCGAAGGAATTACAAGTACCTTTTGGAATCCTTGCTCGTTGCGGCCTGTTACTGACAATGGCAACTTGAGAGAATATCCTGTGAACGGGAAGTACCGAGTCTGAGGTATATGGGAGAAATGGAGTATGACCAAATCTACAGACCGTGCTTTTCAAATGCTTGTTGTATGGAAACGCTTTTGTTGCAGATGAAATATTTTACCCTAATTAAACAACAGAATGGTTCCATAAATGCAGCTACATTAAACCTCCAACAAAAATTTCTAGTGACATTCTAGGATAATAGAAAAATTACTAAAACTGCCTTGGGGGCGCAGTGATAACGAAGATGAACCAGCGCCCAGAACTCGATGCAACCGCTATTGATATTTTTTTAGAGCTGTTCCTTTTTCTTTAATTTGAATCTTTGCCTAACGGTTTGACCATGACATTAGCGACGATAGAAAAGAAGCCGCCATTATCTATTGCCTAAGCAAGGCTGCCATACAAACTGGTATAAACTACAACCACTATTGTAAGCATTTGTTCGGCAATCATTGATATAGGATGCAAATAGTTGAGTAATAGCTAATCCTATAATAAAATAACTGAGTCCTTCTACAATTTGCAATGAAGCTCACTTATTGGTTCTATGATATGTCTTGTTTTATTATACCATAATTGTCATGCCTATAATTCAATGGTCGTAGAGATTAAACATGCAATAGTGCTTGTAATTCAGCTGTACATTGCGTAGACTAGCCTAGAACTTTACAATCTAACTAAAATCAAGTCTTTGATACTATCATAGATGAAGACCAGAAAGTGACAGATTCTGGCGTTATACTACGCGTATTTTACGTTTATATTTTATAATGGCTAAAAAACTTCTGGCTTAATTTTTCCTATGGTGCATATAGTGAACTGGGATCTGGCGAATGCAAGCGTAGTCAATAAAAGATGTATGGAAACATACGGAACAAAATGAACTTAATGTATATTACAGTTTCAGTCTACAGTCTACGATCTGGATCATAGCACAGCCTTCCAAGCGCGGCATATGTTCCTGGGCCAAGGACATGTCATGGATGGAGGGTATCAGAGCGAGCTCCTCAGGCTTGAAGTACTACTATAATTCGGGGGAAATTTTATGGAAATAATGATGCGCAATTTTTAATAGTAAACTAAACAACAAGTGCGTTTGTTCTCTTTATGCTAATAGGATTGATGAAGCAAATAAAATTTTAGGGGCGAATAACGGATCCAGTTTGCCATTCAGCGATACTAATTGATTTAAAAGGAGACGAT
This sequence comes from Apophysomyces trapeziformis B9324, assembly GCA_000696975.1. Taxonomy (NCBI): domain Eukaryota; kingdom Fungi; phylum Mucoromycota; class Mucoromycetes; order Mucorales; family Mucoraceae; genus Apophysomyces; species Apophysomyces trapeziformis. The sequence continues at coordinate 28,048 of JNDP01001197.1, read as the reverse complement.
GAGGAAGAACGAAAGGACATTGAGCAGGTGCGAGAGGGAGAGGTAGGCGCAGGTTCATCGTTAATTAAGGCATCGTTTCTTGCTTGGGCTGTTGCCGATGACGTCTTGCCAATGGCGTCTTGCAGTGACCGGTCGGTTTAATTGAGGAAAAGGCTGAATCAAAAGGAAACTTTTGGTTTATAACAAACGATGCATAATAGTGTTTTCCAGTATACTTACTTCCTCTTCGCCTCTCAAGGCACCATAAGAATGAAAGATTTTTGGACGACAGGCCTCTTCCGCTTCCATCACGGCTGAATTTTTGAACTGTTCAATAAGCCCTACTTTGCCCTGGATGTTGGCATACGATAATGAGCAAACTTTTTCAGAATCAAATCCATTCCTATAGAGCTATTAGTATCGAATCACACAGATACCATAGTTTTGCTCTTTTGGTGCCCATGGATCTTATTTACCAGCTTTTTCCAACGCACTCCTTTGCAAATGAGATAATTGACCTAATTCCTTGTGTAAGTTTGGTTCTTTTCCGCGTTTCTCCCCTTCTCCTTTTCTTTTTGAAATACATACTTTGGATCAATAAAATTGATAAAGGCGTAACCAAGGTTGGATCCCCTGTTGAGATCAATGGGAAGATAGAGAAAGTCATAGGTCCCTTTATGGGTTGCATTGATGTAATTAATCAGCACTTTCTACGCAGCAAGATGGAATTCTCTGAGTCACCAATCTAAAAAACCAGCGTATTACCACAGTGCAGTTGATTGGAACGTTTCGGATCATCAGCGTTGTACACGCGTCAAGTCCTATTCAGTTTAAATGCACACAAAAGGCATTGAATATGTCGGACTGGATTTACTGCTTCTGAGGCTTTTTTCTTTACCTTTCTCGATTCGATCAATGTCGGCACCCGTTATATGGTCATATTGGTCTGGTTCGCAAGTTGTGCTGACTGTCGATGGTCCTTTGATCTCTTGCAACAAATAATTTGCTGTGGCTATTTTGCTGGATGAAGCATGGACATCAGACAAACTGGGGCTGCATAAATCGTGCGAAAGCAGGTTTTGAGAGGAGATTCCAGCAGTTCCAGGGAGTAATTGCTGGGGTTGGTGAAATGCCACCGCACGACCTTTACCCTTTTCCCCAACGGCTGTCTCGGTGACAGAAGAGGAAGGTGTTGGGGTATACCAAGCAGTTTGTAGTGGTATTGGTGGACAGACTGTCGGGGCGATCGTTATCCCTTGCTGTTGCATCGAGAGACTCATGGGTGAAACCGCATCATTCGATGCTACTTCAGAAGGTAAACTAGTGCTCAAGCTGTAGAATACACTTTGACTTCGGCATATGAACGAATATAGACGGTTACTCCCTACCGCAATAATACATAATTAATCGAGCTGTCTACGATGTAGTCAGTTTTTTCTTTGTATCTCGAAAGTCTTGTTATGCATAATATCGGAGACTTCCTTTGCAACGCAGTCTTCGTAAAATTTCACCACTGCGAAATTAATTGAAGGCACATGTTAAAGTTCGGCAAATGTACAAACTTTGCCAAAAGATTTCAGACGTTTCTACAAGATCCTGTCATGAGGAAAACCAAAGGAATCGAAAGATACGGATCTTCCTTTCCCCTTTTTGTTCCTTCTGTTTCTCCTTACCATGAGATCGAAATCTTGTAGATGATTGCTTTCGGCAAGCAATGCTATGAAGAGAGAGAGGGGATTTTCCTGAACAAATTTATGGTACCACGCCACAATTGTTTCTTCAGTGATGTAGGAGACCTATATTGTATTATACTCATCTCGTTGAATGAGCCTTGTCAATACGTTGTAGCAGTTTTGTGAATGGCTCATATGATGATAGGTTACTGTCAGCAAGCCATGTAAACCCACAAGTTCAAAATATGTGAATTCAATGTCGCCACAGGCCTTAAGTAGTACATTGGGAGAGGAGGGGAAATGAGTTAAGTGTTGGGTACGTCATTGATATCCGAACCTTTATAAACTTCCTAGCCACATCGTGTCGGTCAATTGGTATGTTTGAAAGGCATATATGACGTGTGACACCAGTAGCTAAACATAAGCGATGAGATTGTACGACCTTGTATAAGTTAATGCCGATCTTTTTTCTTTCTTTACCCAATTCAGAAGGATGGACATCAGATTCCTTGAGTGACAGGTCCGGTAGGAGCAATGGTGACCAGAATGGATCAAAGTCTCCGACAATGGTTTGCTGTGTTTGACGTTCTGTGAATGCAGAGTGTGTTCTTGAGAAAGAAGAAGTAGAAGAAGTGTTCTTGATGTCTGCTAGAGGAATATGTGCCAACCGCGACAAACAATTTTGTTTTATTACCACGCATAGGACAACCGTCCGTTAAACTGGATCAAAGTGATACAGAAGAGAAGAAAATAAAGTAGAAAAAAAGAAAAGGCAACAGTGTTGCTGCGCTCCGTGAGAAAGAAAGAAGCAGTCCAAAAAAATAAAAAAAAAAAGAAGGGAAAAAGCCAAATGGAAAAAGAGAAAAAAAAATCATGGTGTCTTACACCTAAAGAAGAATCAAAGCACGGAATAGAACAATCATTGTTTGACGCATTGTAGGACAACATTAGTTGAAATGACAACAAAATAAAAGAAATCAACAAAGCAGTAAAATGGTAATGATGCATGAATGTATGATAGAAAAAAAAAAAGAGAGGAAAACAGAAAGAAGAGAAGCCTTGGACATGACAAAGACACAAAAATATTAAGGTGTCCAACGTTGAATCTGCTACTTGACTTGAAGACAATGAGTTCGTATCAAGTGGATCCAACTCCAAACCCAAGGCATCAAAACTTCCAAAGTTCTTCCCATCTTACAGACGCTTGGAAATACTCGTTTGACACCAATCGTTCGCTTAATCATTTGTTTGATAGCTATCATACTTTCCTGGTACTCGCCTTATTGCCAATCTGCCAATGAAGCCCAGTCTGAGGGGAACAAAGACAGACCAGCTAAAGGTGTCTTTCGTACCATGGACGAAGTAAGTCTGCGGTCGTTCTCAGGATTGGATGGTTCAAACGATGTCCTATCTACAGTACTTGGCTGCCAGTATTTCAAAAAAAAAAGTGAATTGTCTTTAGGCCATGTGACACTCGCCTGGTCCTGATTGGCTTTCTTTACGTGTCCTGGAACCCCTTCTTTACATATTGCTCGGCACATAACATTTTTATGCATGGCGTCTAGGCATCGTATCATGAAATAAAGCTTGTCCTCCAAAGCCCAATAGGAACGCATTGCCTATATACGCACATTCATAAGGAGTCAGTGATACTGTCGCTCTGAAATGTTACAGCTTCACCTGTAATAGCCGGAAACGTTCCGTCAATGCCATTTGTGCCTTTTGCTCCTCTTCTCGTTTCAGGGAAAAGCTATTGTTTACTATAATTGTCGACATAATGTATACCAGATATGTTAGAAAACGAGGTAGAAGCTCGTGACGATAATTGATGCCCTTTAACATGACTGTTACATTATCTGCAGACTTCATACATTTGTCGACACTATTGAGAATGTAGTCTTTCTTGCTCGATGGTGCATCTTCCTTCAAGAGTGACTCTGTCAATACCAATGCTGGATGATGAAGAAGAACGATCAAGCCATTATGCAGAACGTGCGCTTAACAAACAAATTTAAGCATGAACACAACAAGAAAAGAAAACAACGCCAAAGACGAATTTGTTAGCTTACCAATACAAATCGGCTACCGTCGTAAGATACCGAAGGAAAAAGACCGTGGCTGTTGCGATATTGCTACGGGAAGTATTACCCAGAATTTGCCATTGCCGAGATTATTACTAGATACATCAGAGGAGTGAACACTCTCTATGAGGATCCACCTTTAAGAAAAATAGATCATTTCATAATGCGCCAGAAAATGTAGGATAAGAGAGTAGTAGAATAAAAAGAATGCCGCACTGGTACCTCCGGCTAAATATATGCCGATATATGAAGGCCGCTACCAGTTTTGTTGGCTATGCAGATATCACATTTAATCCTTGTTCTACGTGAAAGACAACTACACTTAAGATGTATATAATTCCCTATAAATCTAGAAAACTTGCACGTACAGTCTTGCTGCCATTTTATAATAACTTTGTAAACTAGTATTTATATATTACAGATATCATGTACTTTCTTTCGAAAAATCAAAGTTGCATCTAGCAAATTCACTTGGCGCATTTTGGAAACTGGGCTTGCGGCCAACAAACCATACTAATTGTCGTGTTATAAGTGTTTGAGTTGACCAATTTTACATACCTGTCAGACAACTGACGACGCCATACCCACCTCCCCGCCAAGCGAATTCCAATGGATTGCGAGTTTGATTTTCGTAGTGTGCAAAATTGTTTTGTTTTGTGGGAAATACTGTATATCTGCTACAACCAGACCATATTCGAGCCAAATAACGTCTTCTTGTATATCACTGAACTTTTCTAAATAGTTGTTTATAGAGTGTGCTGCGATGCTTTCTTCCCAGATCTGTCTTTGTCCGGCATTCAAAACCTGGGAATACTCCTGAGACACCTCGTCAAACTCTTGCATAGCTTGGAGTAAAGACTTCCATATTATTGCAAGGTTCATCTCTAACCTTATTTACGCCAGAGCCAAATCCTCTTCTTGCTGTGAGATTGTGTGCTTTGTAATATACCGCTGTCAGTTGGATTTCTTTGTTATGGTCTATCTCAGATACTTGCAAATTACTAGCATTGTTTGATTGCTACTTTCGCCTACTGACGCACCAGTAGGCTCGTTGTCTAAAGTAACAATAAGTTCAGCAGGATTCTCAGCTGTCTCTAAGGCAGTTGCAGGATAAGAACGAGGTGAAGTTGCGTCTGGGCGAGGAAGAGTTGGCGCTGTAGTCTGCTCAAGCGTACTATGGTGAAGTTGGATGAACCTGAATGCGTAGGATGCAGGCTTCTATTTAAAGGAATAACGCAAAGAGGTCATGATCTGTACTCTTAAGCATATATTATAGTAGCACCGGTCGTATGTAATATTGAAGTACGGATATTCTGCCAATTCTTCTTTGGTGTACCAGATATTTACAAAAAAGAAATCTATTTCACGCGTATGCTTGACAAACACTAGTCCAATTGAAAACTGAAGTTTGATAGTACCGAGCTTGTTCTTATTGCAATGGAGCTTGCAGAGCTGCATGAACGATAGTAATTTTAACCTATATTTCCTACAACAATGACAGGTTTTGACAACACCAAGCATGTCAATGAGAGTATCATAACAGTAGTGGATGAAGACAAAATAAGCATTGCGATGGTTTGTCATCTGAAAAATTTGCAGCATTATCATGACACAGTGTAGGAGTTTAGGATTTCCATATCGCTCCCTACATGATACTACTATTCATCCTCAACATGGCGTCTGCAAGGAATTCACTGACCGGTTCAATCACATGCACAATCTCGTTGAAACATTTACTGCTACCCATGATAGGCAACCTACTGACGTGTAAATTACAGCTCCTGCAGGCAGTACTTTGCTGTCTGCTCTTATATCAGCAATCCGTTCAGTTACTTTAACACATATCAAGAAGCCTTAGTCTTTAGCACCGCCTGGAAAACGAGAGCTGGACTGATCAAACCATAAACACGAGGATTACGGGGATGCGAACAACGCTGCAATTTTCCCCACAGTTGAACCTGGAGTCCACAGTCGATGAGCACACGTAACGTATGATTGATCAGATGGAATATATGGTTCGTCAATTAGAAAAACAGAAATCAGAGAACGATAGCAATAACTGAACTACCATTCGAGAACATTTCAATCAAGCCATGTTGCGATACTACGAGAATGATGCGTTTGGCAATCAACAGCCTTTTGACTTCGTGCTAGATCGTTGTCCAGAAAGTGGTGCGACCATAGTACAGCAACAACCATCATTAACAACTGCAGTGATTTACTGTCATGCCAATTTTTTCCTGAAGTATACATCCAATATTGCTATTCACCTTGAAGCATATAATGAAGAACAGATACTCACTGTAAGCAGTGTTGAAACAGAACCCCCACGCTCTTGATGGTTTCATCCAATTAGACAACTTACGGAATCTCGTACCATGGGACGATGTCAGAGGTCAACTTTGGTTAATCTGATACATAATACGATAATCAACAAATGGATTTCTGGATCACGGTCGTATTAGTTATTTGTGTTCTGGATCTTTACGACCGCTAGACGAAATGATCAGACTAATCAAACAACAGATCTTGCAGTCAGCAATATACTGACACGACCCGCAAGTCAACGAGCATTTATATGATCAGACCTTCCGTCCCGATTTGCATTATGTTGTTAAGCAACAACGATTAGTCCACTTGTTCCTAAACCGTTATTCACCAAAAAGTACATCCAGCTTCGTAGCAATGACATGAGTACTTTACTTCGTGCTGTGGGATTCGCAAATTACGCACATAATAGCAATAAATTGATTAGTTTACCTGGTCTTACTAAGATCGAGAAACAACCTGGGTAATAAGTTCGTATCAATCAGCTATAGCCTATTAATCAGTTTCCCACACTTTTCGTCTTCCATTACCATCATGCATCTTCTCAAAATATATCGCCACCAATGATTTTGAAGTCTTCTTCCCATTCTACGAGACTATTGCTACACCGAGACCGACTACCACCGTTTGCAAACCAAGATTTCCTAGAATGCGAAATGGAATATATGAACGTATAGAGAGCTGATGCTGGTGCGATCGAGACATACGTTTGCAGCAATGGAAGTAATGACGTGTATCACAATGATTGTGGTCTAGGGCGTAAGTGATAGACGTACTTGGATTTTATGCTTGTATCTCTATGCAAAACTGACATTGTCACTACAAGGTTGTTTTTGCATTAGCGAAATTAAACATTTTGTTTGCCTTTGATAGTGGAGAATGTCACACTAAAGCTGGCTTTAAGAAAACTGCGCAAAGGATTAACACAAGTAAAATACCTCTTGTACGAAGACTACAGTCAGAGATAGATACCAGTAGTTACTGATTTTTATGCCCAACGATATACGCAAAGGTTGAAGTTTTTGAATTACCAAAGACGTCAATAGCTGGACGATGAAATGGTTAAGATCTTCATCAATGGAGGCAATAAGTACCGGGACCCTCTCAGGGATACTGATCGTCTATTCAGGGCACGTCAACAAGACCATCCTGTGAGTGATGAAGCGCTTCGTCCAGATGGGAGACGAAGGAGGAGGAGAAGATGAATAGAGAACCAAGAAACAGGTGAACCGTCACCTCTACCTGCACACAATCCGCTTAAAGAAGAGTAAGCCATTACCTTATTACCAATAACAGCAAGTGAGATATGGATGCAATCTAACACTTTTTGTTCGTGATCAATAACAGCAAGTGGCGAAAAACATATACGGAAAATGGTACGGCAAAAGCTCCTGTAGTGGTCTATGGTGCTTCGAGATTTGGACGGAACGTATATAAAGGCAAAACATGCGTAGTAGCAGACAGATGTAGGAAGCTGCTCAAACGTGCTGATATTTCTGAGCGATCAATTATGATCGAAATGTATGAATACAATGCGTCTCAAGTTCGCTCCCAGTGCAGAATGAAGTCCTTGGCAAAACTAGATCTTGGTGGACATCTATGCTTGCATTCAGTATTAGTTTGTATTAACTGTCATACTGTTTGGCAACAGGTTGTTAATGCGTCAAGGAATATCCGTGCCATCTTTATGGCCATGATTCAACAAGGACTGACCAGCCATCTTCACTCGGCCACGTACGACTACAACTACTCCACGTAATAGAAATGTGTGATGTTTACTGTGTGTAAGTTACAAAGAAAAAAAGCATTATCTTTGCTTAATCAGGATACTAACGAACGAATGATCTTTATATTTGTTCTCATCTATTTTCTTTAGACCACCCGCATGTTGTCTGAATCTGGATGGATGCGTTTACCAATCTGTTTTTTACTTTATATTGGTATACCTTTACCACTGGTTGTGAGGTCAACTTTCTGAAACGTATGCAAGAAACGCAAATAGGCACAGGAAAACCAGTACTTCTATGCTTACGTGAATATCATCGCACAGGACAATCTAATACTGTAGTGCAAAGAACAGCATGCTTTTTTTGATCGCTTTTAATGTACACCACGTTAATGGGTAATAATTTGAGACGTGGCGGCGTACAAATGGATTAGTGCCCATTGAAATCAGTACCAGTTGGTTGCCCTCGTTGGTTCTTAATTGCATGCTTTTGCCTAACACGATGCAAGTACATGCAGTGGTTTGTTTCAAGTTACGGTTTGATCTGGTCGAAGTTTCTGTCAGCACACTAAAGGATTCTATCGATAGCACTTGTTTATCACAAGTGACCAACTTTCAGCGCCATGAAAGGATTCTGGTCCTTTAGAGAGGTTACATTTATATCTAAATTTTGCATGTTGTCTATTACATACATGATACAGCTTCCTGCAGCTTGCCTCTTGTTATTTAAAACTATATTTTAGCCAATTCCTTATATTCTATACACAGCATAAAACTGTTGCAACTCTGAATTTTTGCTTGTGGATATATTAAATATGACCCTCTTCATCAATTACTAAATAGATGTGCGTATTCTGATTTAAGGAGTCATGTTAAGCTGACATACAATTCATACTATTCGCCAGGGCAACATACTCTTTTTGAAAATGCCTGCTTTCCTCGCAAAAAATCAAGAAAAGAAACGTAATATTATATTGCCAGCTAAGAAATTCATCATAATGAAATTATATAGATCGTCTTCCCTCTTTCGTTCTCTTATTTTGGTTGGTCACGACGATTGACTTGCTACTTTCCATTGTTCTTTCTGGTAAAGACTCTTGGTACGCTTATTACCATCTTCATCATATAGGACCATCGGTTCTTCTATATCATCATTTTCATCGTCGTCATCTTCCTCATCGTCGAATATATCGTCGAAATTCTCAAGATTGGCAAGCATCTGTTTTTCGGAAAATTCATCGTCTGTAAAGTCATCATCGTCGTCACTGATCCATGGAGGCGCCTCATGTAGGATGGAAGTGGACACCTCATCTTTCCACTGCAGAATGTCCGCTTCTCTGTTCCTGATCCATTGACCATTGTGATCGATGTCCGAGCTATTATGAACTGGCGATTTTAACGTTCTTGCATTCATTGTCCCAGGTGGGGTAAGTTCAGCCCAAGGATGCAGCAACGGTTGAAGGTATCGTATATAGGAGGCATAAAGCGTTGGATGAGGGCAACTCCGAAGACTCTGATGAAGTCAAAATACAAAGAGATGGTTTATACTATTATCTTGCCTCATTTCTTTTTACCTTGGATATTTTGTCGAATCCGGACAGCATAATTTCTAGCCGCACTTTTTCTTGCTCTTGAGCGTCATAAGTTCCTTGATAGGTTGTGGGAGGTGTGGCTATTATAGTGCGTATTAACCGAAGATGTGTGATCTAGCCCAGAAGAAGGGGTTTTAGAGATACGGCAAATGCATATTTACAAATGCTTGTATGTTTTACCAGATAATCCACAACGCCTTCATCTACCATCACCAGACCTGTACCTTCGTCTTTTTTGTCGTCTTCGTTGTCGTCATTTTGGTTTAATTTCAATTGTCTGAATGCACTCTCGAATTTGTATCCCAGTACACCTGCCCATAATGTGATATGCTCTATATGTTTTTCAACTGTACGATGGATCTCCCGCATCCAAGCTGTGTAACGTGGTTTTTCACTTTGGGTATCTATGATTTTCATCATCTGTTGTGGATCAACTTTGAGAGAAATACGGAAGGGCAGATCCTCTTTTGTTTCGATAAGGTCTGACGGCCTGTCCATGAGTAGATTCCGCAGCACGTTATAGCCATGGACGTATTCACCTCCATCTTCTGAAGTCGTTTGGAGTCCAGTGAGGGTACACAGAATGTTTAAAAGCAGAGCTCTTGTTGTGATGTCCAGACCATAGAGGCCTTTCTGAGTGGTAGGCAAAAACAGAAGGTCTCGAATATGTTCCAGGCCAACTGGATTTCGTAGTACTCTGTTAGTACCACCTTGCTAAAATGGAGAATAAGTCTCAAAATAGACATATTATATTTATTTCTCTTTATACCTCGTGCGTCATGATGGCTTTGAAGCATTTTGCTAAATGTTGAAGGGTCTTATCGTCTTGTGGCATTCTATATTGGAGGTTTTTTTTAAAGTTAAGGTTATATTATTCTCGTCCAATAAGACTCGTGTTACCGTTTTGGCAGTTGTTTCATTTGGCGAAATAAATCTGAGATGGCCTCATATCCACCTGATGACAAGAATTCGGTAGTCCAGCTGTTTCGTTTGAAAGTATGGTTCAGTAGAATGTCCTTTTCCGTGTCCCTGTCTACTAACTCTGTGTCTTACCTAGCTACTACGTTGCGTAGGAATACTCGAAGATCCGTGATGTCGGTTTCTTCTAGCTGTCGTACAGGGGTTTCTCGTATCATGTGAACAAAGTATTCCGGTGATGCTTTGGTCTTGCTCCGATAGCTATCGCTTGTACCAGTAAGCAGTGATGATCGTCTGTGATGTCGGCTTCGTCTTGGTGGTTGCTGTTCATTTACACCGCTGGATGTTGTGGCAGGATGTGATTGGGACGCAGAGGAGTTGACTTCTGAGGGTGAAATAAAAAACATGCGGTCGCGGACGCTGCCACGAGACTTTCTCTGGATACCCAAACTTGCTGCTAGACTAAACGAGGAATTCTTTCGTAAGAACATACGTGACTGGGAGGACTGTAGTAAAACAGCTTTTTGCTCGGTTGTCAAACCAGACAAGGTAGGTCTCAGATTGGTTGGCAACGCATACTCTTGCTATCGTCAATGAAATTACTCTCAGTATATAAGTGTGACAACAAGGGAAGGGGGAAAAGCTAGGTACCAGTAATCGTTCAAAGGCTTGGTCTACGTCTTCATCTGGTGTAGATGGGGTTCGAGGAGATACAGACCGCGCCGCAGTCGGCGTTGGCGGCGATTGATGCACAATAGGATTATCTAGCCGTACCGTGCGTAGTGGCGGCGGGGTATGGTTGGGTCTTACAGAGTGTTGTGATTGCGCCGAGAACATAGAGTCTACCCGAGAGGTATCATCAATCAAAGTCTCAGTTTCCATGGAAGCACTGCTAATCGCTGGGGATGTGCCTCCTTCCTGTTCATCTTCAGACCGTCTCTTTCGGTTCTGTTGGAAAAACAATGACACTCTATTTAGAAGTTTATGTTGTTGTCCCTGTACAGGCGACAAAGGAGGTGATTCTGATGACGGTATCTTGCGCTGCATCAAAGTAACAGGGAAAGAAAGATGTTAAGTGCAAAAAAAAAACCAAAAAGAATCAAACTGAAGCCATGAATGACCTATCCAACTTTTGGATGTTTTGCTCTTTCCTTATTTGGCTCAATGGAATTCAATTGTATATTTACAAAGTATAAGAGGGAAAGTTTAGAATAAAAAGACAGACTAAGCATTTTCTTTCTGTGTTGGTCGATGAATCAACCATGCAGAAGAGGAAGATCGGAAACGTGTCATAGCCCGTACTAATACCGTTCGAGCTGGCGCAATGGGTATTGATGGCTTCTTGTCACTGGGTGTGATTGGAGATTCGATTGATTCAGTAGAGGATGTAGGTGAAGGAACCACTAGTGCTGGTGGTATTTGTGTAGGCGATGTTGTTGTTGCGGAGGGGGAGACCTGCTCTTCCCTCTGTTCTTTTGGAACATAGTTTGTATTGCGGATGGGACGAAGGTCCAATTTGTGTGGTCGGCGAGAGCGGCGACGCGGAGGAGAAGGAGTGTCACACAGCGCGGGAGAGTCGACCAGCAACGACGCAAGGGTGTCCTTCTGCATTTGCTCCTTAAACTCCTGATAATTCCTTGGCCAACATTCCAGCATTGGCGTACAGACAAGATCGGTTAGGTCATTTTCGGCTTCGTATTCATGAACAATTGGAGGTCCGGCCGCGAAGGATACCCGGCGACCATTGGTTGGACGTCGTTTGATGCTACTTTTCTTCTTCAACGGCTCTGTTGGTTGCTCACTTGCCAATAAGACATCTTGATAGAATTTAGCCAGGTCAATGCGTCGCGTTCGCCCATAGTATGTACTCGGCCATGCCGTTGGATCAGTATCTGCTATGGTTTGTTGCATTATAAATTCGAAAGGAACCGTAACAAAGAAAGCAGTAACAATTGATCAGATCAGATCCAAACAAAGGAAAAAAAAAGAGACTATAAATCAGGAAGAGGAAGGAGGAAAGGGAAGTAAGAAAAACGATATTGTAGGCCCTTTTTTATATTATATCCCGAGCCATAAACAAAGCGGGAAGAAAAGAAAACTAAGCCAATCAAAATCAACACGAACCTTAATTTCCCCTTTTGATTCGCCTGATAATCTCAGACGTACAAGTACACACTACCAAAAAAAAAAAACTGCTGTAACCTGAAAGTGTCCGTTCTAGGCATCAACGGGAAAAAGAACACATGTGAACCCCGCACGTGTTCAAATCCTTCATATCTTGATGGCTACGTAATTTCAATTACTTTACATTGTCTGCTTTGTTCTGTCACTTTCATCGAAATTAATCGATTGTTTTATTATCCAATACGTGGTCGCTTCTTGGATTTATGTGCCGTTCTATTTTCACGCTTGCCCAAAGCAATTTCCGCCTCGGCTGCCTCTTTTTCAATGGTCCGTAACCATTGCCCTTCTGTCATTCCATCATCATATCTTATTGCCTCCTTGCTTCTTTGACCACGTCCTAACATAGCACTGTCGTCTAATGCATCGTGGGGTACCACATGCTCATAGCGATATATATCTGGCAATTCCCAATCTTGCATCAACCTTTCTGGCTTCTTTCGGTCATCATTGTATCGCCTTCGCCATTCTTCAGCTTCTGATCGTTGTCGTTCAAGATCAATCTTGGCAAATACAGCATATTCTTGATCCGATCGCTTCAACATCAAATTCAGCTCCTCGTCGTCAAAGTCGTCATTCTCTTCATTTCCTCCTTCCTCCTGATCATCCGTTTTATCTTCCAACAAAGAACGTAGAAATGCTTCTCGATCTTCTTCCGTACTCCTATGATCGAACTTTCCTGCTTGAATCACTTTTCCGTCAATGTCCAATTTGTATTGCGCCCTTGCCAAGATATTTTCCTCGATAGAATTCTCAGTGATTAGTCGGAATATGCGGACTTCCTTTGTTTGACCGATACGATGGGCACGATCTTGTGCTTGAAGATCCTGATGTGGATTCCTGGTACCCACGCCAATTAGTCTCCTTTGAATATGTCTAGACAGCACCAATTACATACCAATCGGAGTCAAATATAATGACCGTATCGGCTGTCTGCAAATTCAGACCCAAACCACCAGCACGAGTGCTGAGTAAAAAGACAAAATAGGGCGAGTCAACAGCATTGAAAACTTCTAGTAGACGTGATCGATCATCGGACTTTGTCGATCCATCCAGTCGCAAATGACGATAGCCGCGATATATGCAGAAATCCTCCATAATGTCCATAATTTGCGTCATTTGGAAAAAAATCAAGACCTACCATGATTAGTTAGTCAAGCAATGGGCACTAATATTCTGCCCTTTACCCTGTGATTTGTCGCTTTTAGCTTGGGTAATATCCGATCCAACAGCTCAAACTTTCCAGATGTTCGATACAATAGCTCGTTGCTTAATTTGTATGGATTGATAGCTCGCTCCACTTCTTCAAAGACAAACGGATGATTACATATCTTTCGAAGTTGCATGATTGTATTGTTCAAGCCTTTGATACTCGTTCGGCTAGAATTCATATCAGATACTTGGTACTATAACCTCCTTATCCACTTACCCTGTCTCTCCTGATACACCTGTAAAAAGCATACCATGTTTCTTCATTTGTGAATACAGTCGCGTTTGCAAGGCCGACAATTTGCATTTAATAACCCTTTCTACTTTATCTGGCAATTCTGCTTCCACATCTTTCTTTAAACGTCGAAGAAGGAACGGCCGCAGTACCTATGTTTCCCATCAATATTTCTTTCCTTAATTAAAATTTACGTTACCTTGTGCAGACGTTTAATAATTAGCAATTGTTCTTCTTCATTTAATTCAACTTTATCCTGTACACCTTGGTTCGAAAAAGGCGTATTAAACCATTCTTCGAAACTTTTAACGCTGTTAAAGATTTTTGGCAGGATAAAATTCAACAAAGCCCAAAGTTCAGGCAAATTGTTCTGTGGAATTTGCAATTAAAATCTTGCAAAAATTCATCAAGAAAACTTACCTGTAGAGGTGTACCAGTGAGAATCAGACGATACCGTGAAGAGTAATATTGACGGAGGACAGAAGTAAGTTTTGAATTGGTATTTTTCATCCGGTGCCCTTCATCTATAATCATATGCAACCATTTGATCTTCGACAGTGCAGGTCGATCTTTGATGATATAATCAAAAGTGGTTAATAGCACTTGGAAGTCTCTGTGTCGGATCTGCCGCTTTTGAATTTCTTTGCGAACTTCGGGAACACCCTTGTACACGATTTTAGTTATGGACGGTGCCCATTTTTCAAACTCCAACGACCAGTTGGTAAGCGTGCTATAAAGAATCAGCTAATGAAACTTGAAAGCATGAATACTTACGATAAAGGAACAATGATCAGATAAGGGCCATTTTGATTCTTTTTTTCGATCAAATAGGTAATTAAGCTGATCGTTTGGATCGTTTTGCCAAGACCCATCTCGTCTGCGAGAATTCCGTTCAATCTGTTGTTGTACAGCGATACCATCCACTGTAATCCCTTTAACTAATGGTTCCATGTTAAACTTCATACGTTTGATTCAAGAATAGCGTACTTGATAATCTTTCAGTGTTCCACCGACAAGAATAGATGGTTGCGACACTGATTCTTGTATCCGATGGGCCATTCGGAAGTAATCGATCTTATTACCGAATTTATCCTATCGATCAGTTTAGTATACGTATTATAAGCAAAGCAAACCATTATGTGATTACCGTAAGCATAATCTCCTCGCTTTCATCTTCAACTTCCGGAGCAATACTATCGTCCCCAGTTTGCATATGAATCGGATCATTTTGCTGGTCAACCACCGCTCGTGTGAGAGACTCAAGATAAGCACCGGTTTGTCGTAATAGCAAAGTTAAGCGGGTATCCTTTGCCTCATCAATCAATTTCATATACGCTTCTTCATCATCATTACGAAGCGCCCGTATACGTTCTTTTGACAGACGATCAGTGCGTCTTTGCTCTTCGCGGTCCACATGAGCATGAAACTGTAACACAGCTTTACCAAGTTTCCCAAGTTTCGCTTGATGGACTTTATGCCATGCAATCAACTCGCGCCCTTGATTGCATACGGTCTGCAAATAGTCGAGATGACGTTGCTTTTCGCGCTTTTCTCGATCCATACGCTGCTGTCGTTCTAATTTCTCGGTCATTTTTGCTTCTTTCAACGTTTGCTTCATAATCTTGCGATAAGCTGCTCGATCAACAGATGTAGCCAATTTGTTGGCTTCCTCCATACCCTTCACGATTTCTTCCCGTAACTAAACAGCATATGTGAATCACTAGTATCACTCGATCCCTGACATACTCTCATCTGTTTATCCCGTAGATGCAATGATTTGAGCTGAATGATAGATTGCAATCTTTGAGGCGATACGGTTCTTACAGTTTCTTCATATTGCTCGCTTAAGCGGTCTACTAGTGGTTTTTCGTTCTCGTCTTGGATAGATTCTAATTCAAGAATCCTATCTTTTACACGATTTTCTATCCGCCTTTCTCGTTCTATCAATACTGTATGAGGATCCAGACCAGCTGGCGCATTTGTTGGTAATAACAGGCTCTGCTGGCGTGAGGCATGAGCATGCGATCTTTGTTGCGATAAAAGGTCCATTGGCGTCACGCGGGTACACGTATCCTTATATTTCAACGCATTCAATGCTTTATAGTCGCGCGCTTGTCGATATACTGCGTCTACCAGTTTCTCTGCAAGCGTTTTTATCTCTTCTGACGATCTATAGTCGTCTGCAGGTTTTATAAGTGGAACATCTGATACTGGATTTGAGGAAGATGGTGTACTTGCAGAAGACTGCCCAGAGAAATTCTTCGATAAAAGGTTGTATGCCAGCATCTGATAGTGCAACGTATTGAAGGTAGCCTGACTGGTTGGTGTATTCGGGGGAATAGAAGGGGAGGGAGAATGTAGAGGAAGGGGAGAAGTTCCTACAGAGAAAATAAGATATATTGATAGACTGAAGCAGACCTATCTACCTGTAACAGGCGATATCTTTGCGGGCTGCGGTTGCTGCTGTTGTAGTAAATGCTGTTGCAGGATTTGTAATTGCAGCTGTTGTTGCTGGTGATCTTGTACTGGTGATTGTTGTTGCTGTTGTTGTTGTAACAGTTGTTGTTGCAGCAGCAAAGTCTGTTGCTGTTGCTGTTGTTGCTGGAGGAGTCGCAGCAAATTCATTAGTTGCGAAAATTCGTTCTTCCCATCTTCTTTTTCGCCTGCAGCTTGTAGTTGTTTCGCTCTCTATATAAGTTTTGCTAAGGATATGTATGTATTACATCGCTGTTTTAGTATTACTTGTAGAACGATGTTGAGCTTTTCTTTCGTGAGCGAATTTAAGCTGAGATCTGCGAATGTGGTCTGTGAAGATGACGTAGTAGAAGAGTTCATGATCACTTGGGATCAGATAGCTGGTTATTGAAGATGCAAGTCATCGTTAAAGAAAATAAGAATCATGGCAAAATTGGGCACCATTGCTTAATGAAAGGTGGTGGGGTAAACTTACCCGTTAGCCCGAGTCAGTTGTTTGGAGTGGAAAAGGGCGTCACTGATTGCCTCAGAGCCGCTGGTCACTGCTGTGCGGAGTTCAATAAGGACTGATTAGGCATTGGTTGGGCATAGAGACAGTGAAGAAATGGTCTATGATACCAAGTCGGTATATATTATTTTACTGCCTTTAGCGTATAAAAGTATTGCACACCACCTCCAGTAGGACTGGAGGTAGACGTTGTGTCTTATGATTTTGAACTGCGAGGAGTCATAACCGTCGGTTGGCTGTGCTTTTGAGGAATCACATCCAATGCTCACAGAGCTACCATCACACTACAGAAATTCTGCATCCTCAGTGAGATTTACTGCGTTGTGCAATGTGTTAATAATTGTTTCCTTTCTTTATCCAAACATTTGCCAGATGGATCTGTTACCCTATGTTTCGATTCATTCCTGCTTCTTTACAGGAACTACATAATCTCATTCTTCCTTATTTTCAAGTAAGTATGGATGCTTTAGGAGAAATAGAAAGCACCGATTATCTTGCAGTGATGCTAAGTACAGCTTCCAACAGCATTTCAAAGTTAGAATCCTCGCTTCTAAAATTTCCTCACCAGTCGGTAATTCCGCCAATGAGCCTATAATTCTAAGCCGGTACGATTTAACCGATCGTTATTCTTCACTGCACAATACTTGGATCGTCCACTTTCTATTTTTGCGACCTTATCAAATATGCTTCGCCCATTACACACGAGAAAACCAACAAATGTGCTAGTACGTGCTTACGGAAACCATGAGATAGTCCGGTTTACAACTAATAGCTCATTGGTCCGCCTGATTGCGGCAAACGCACATTGGCGCGACAGCTAATGAAATCTGGTGACATCTTCCTTTCCATGTCAGTTCATCTTCAGATCCAAGGCGAATTATAATATGTTAATAGAAGCTTAACAGAAATACTGCAGAAGCCTTCCCAAAAGAAGTTGCCGATCTTGCACCCGTGGACTACATATTGCTTTTGGCGGATATGACAAATATGAATAGTTTGGACATATTACGCGAAGCACTCAGTCACATGGCTCCAGACTACCTTGCATGGAAATGTTCTGTTGTTCTTACGAAATGTATTGATCGGTTAAAAGACATGCCGTGTATTTATGATTCTATTGTTACAGGCGACCTAACAAGATCTCGAGCTTTTGATGATGAGGACGTTAATAAAATGGTCACAAGCTATTATGATATACAATTATTCCGCGCAAACCTGGAGGTGCGTGACGATGGCCCATGTATTGACCGAGCTAATCTTTTCGTGAAAGAGCATTAGGGAACGGAGAAAAATCGTGGATCAGATAACTCGTATAATCCGGATATGTGTTTTGCAGCAAAGAGATGTCAAGCCTGTATTGATTCGATCCTTAGAATACTATTTTCCTCTGCAAACCTCTGCACAAGGTGCCAAGTCATTTGTGCAAGATACTACAACAATACATAATGAAGAGCCTATATTAGATGGTATACTCAGAAGTGTGTCTCCCCCTACAGCAGAATAAACACTTTGTACCATCCACGCGAGTTACACACATGACGCATTTGCTATCATTGAAGGTATATTGACATTTCAATATTTTTTTTTCTTTTTTCATTTTCCTGTGCAGACATATCCTCCTTTTCGCATAGCTAGATACTAGAATTTTTTTTTGGCTTACTTTCCCCTGCTTACCACTGTTTCGATGCCAACGTTCCTAATGCTCCTCGTGGATCGTATTCTTTACCAACGTCTGAACATGTCATTTTTGGTAAAATATCCCCTGCACGGAGAATATTCGGGAATAAAAGCCGCCATGTTCTGTAGGAGGTGAAATGCACTAGGAGCTCGAGCAAACTGGTCCATGAATGACCTCTGTCACGATTAGGCGGGTAGCATGAGCGGGCGGAAACCGAAAACTCAGGTTAGACGGTGCACGATCCAACAAAACTAAAAAAGGATCGGCAATTATCTATCACAAACCAAGAGATAAAACATAATATAAGTTACGCGCACTTGAAGATGCAGAAAAAGAAATTGTCATTGTCATTGTTTGCACTGGAGTTTGTTTTCCTTGGTGTGTCTTTTGGACAAAATAGGGGTTCTCTCCGTCGGGTACGTGTTGCATTGATTGTTGTACGACGATGCGGTGGCGTCTAGCCTGATACAACCTTCAATAGAAAAGGACCACATGAAAATAGTCTGCCTCAGCAATCCCACGCTATCTTTGCGTCTTTTAATGGACTACATTCGATAAACGTCTATATAAACGTTGATTTGAATGAGAACTGAAACACGGAAGGGGATAGCTTAGGGACCTCTTTTTCGGACGACCGGAAACTTGTCCCTTTCTGCTTCATTTTAGAAAGGGCGATGTTTCCCAAAGAATTACTAACTTGGCTGCCAATTTTGTTTCTGTAGCAAAACGCACAAAAAAAAAGAAAAAAAATTAGGATACCTCCCAAAATTTTTTTTCCACTCCCTTCATCCCCTTTCTTCTTTTTTTTGTCCTCAAAACGAGACAAACAAACAAGAGCAGATCATGACCATGCCATCGCTCAACAACTATAATCAAAGATTAATACATCTGATAACAGGAAAAGCAAGCGGGCAGTTATTGTCCCATATCTCACATCAAGCTTCGTTGGTAATCCCTTGCCAGTCATCTCGAACTGCAAATACTGCCAACTCCATGACGACAACCGCCACCAACACTGCGAGTTCAGTGCCACCACTTCACACGTTTATCAACCTCGTCGTAAAGCGAGCTGATGTACGTCCGGGAACGTTGGTCGGCGTACTCGTTTATTTAGATCGTCTGCAACAACGTCTGGCTCGGGTTGCTAAGGGGATGCCGTGTTCATGCCAACGTATCTTCCTTGCTACGTTGATCGTCACCACCAAAATACTTCATGACGCATCACCAAGGAACAAGCTTTGGGCAGAATATGCTTTTTATTTTACGTTGTCTGAAATCAATCTCATGGAACGGCAGCTGCTGTCACTTATGGTAAAAAACAAAAGAAAAGGAAGATGTTAAGCATGAAACGTGAGAAAATGGCTTAGTTTTGGTTTTTCCCATCTTGGTTGCTCTTTGCCGTTTTCCTGTTTAGAATTATGAGTTTGATATAACGGCGGATGACATTTGCCGTGTTTTTCTCCGTTTCGAAAATTCGATACGTCGACCCGCCATATTGCCGCCGCCCTTACCAGAAAAGAAAATCCAACCGAAGCAAAAGCTGAACAAAACGCAACAGCGGGGATTTCAGACGTCAGTCTACAGGTCACCCAATCCTTACTCTTCCTCTGCCATAGGTTTACCGATCTCCCTTGCCTTGTCAGCATCTTCTTCTTCATCATCGTTGGAGACAACATCATCATCGTCAGTGGCATCTGTATCCTCCTTAGATATGAACGTACCATTATCTGGATCGTTGAATCACCGAATTGCCATGCAAAATTTAAAAAACGCCACTGACGCTATTGTACATAACAAATGGATCGATCCACCTATTTTGTATCCCGCCATGCCTGCACACCAAAATTATGTTTAATTGTTTTTGCATTATTCTTTTTGCTTTTCTTTCTTACTCCTCTCCATCATGGTTCACACACACACGCACACACAAACGCGCACATTCGTTCTCATTGATCATATGCATCTTTTCTCTTTTTCTACATATTTCCTCTATACACGCACTTACCTATGCAGGCACGCTCCCCCCCTTTTTTTTTGCTTTTGTTCCTTTATTTTCGTTAATGTATGTTTCTTCTGATTCATGGTTTGTATCATAGATATGGCTTGCTTTTTATTATTCCCTTGTCTTCTACAAGTTAGAAAGAACAAATTTAATGCATCGTCTTGTTTGGCGGCATAAATGAATATACTATATCAGTTCCATCCCATGCCAGGATCTTCCTTTGCCCAACTAGCACCAAAACCCGTATCTAACGTATCATTCTCGACTGGACCCCATCCGTCTCCTTGACTATCGTCGGTCAAGCCAAACCGCTCCAACAAAGCTGTTCGTGTTTCCTCTTCAGAATTTTTCATTTCAATGACTTTGCATTCGCTAATTTTCGTCCATTCAGCACGACTCTTCCATTTGGGGTCTCCCGGATGTGTAGGTGAAGTCATGTAGGTTAACCGTTAGACAATGTCCAGGAAAGCCGTCCTTGTCCAAATGTATAGCTATGGTTTCCGTTGACAAGTAGATCTTGTGCCTGGCTTGATTGACAGGTCAATGTTAGAGCTACACAGTCTTCTTGTTTTTGGCAAACTGTAATGGTTTGCAGTTAGAAAGTAATAGTTGGAGATCATTCACCTTTGCTGCTCACTCTTCAAAACTCAGCAAACCGGAGTTCAGAGCTTTTTGCGCAAATTTCGAATCTTTGAATGAGAGGTTCTTCTGGGTGTCAAACGCTTCTTTACACTTCTTTGAGTAAGATTTCCAGGTCATCCAATCAGTACGGATAGAGTTCCTTTTAAAGAACTTGAGCGATTGAAACTATAAAGTGCCATCAAGTTAGTAGGATATAGTTTTTCTGTTCCCAGGTCTCATAGGTTAGCTAACCGATTTTGGCCATGTGCAACAAACCATCCGTATCTTCTTTTTTCTTTTATTTTCTTTTCTTTTTTCTTTTTTTTCAGGAAGGGAGTATGCTACCAATGAGCTATTGGACAGACAGACTCCAGGTTATAGTTTACTTACTGACATGTATTTCTTTGTATTTTTGACGTAGAATAAAATTAAGCGCGTCAAATTGACTTAGTCATCAATACTCTGTAACGCCTCTTCTAAAGCCGTTAGGGGATCCAGATATTCAATCGATACTACTTTGATTCTTAACTCCTCCTTTGGAACAATGGTTCGCAATGTTTGTTTTTCAAATGTCATATCCAATGATTTGCAGCCAAGTTTGTCCAACAGATCTTCGCTATCAGGTTGAGCTTTTCGTTTTGGAAAAGCACGACCAAAAATACGATAGGTAGTTGTTCTTCGTATGCGTTCGCACATGTCTTGTAGTGTCAAGCCATTAATGCTGTCGAGCTGTTCCTCGTCAGGAGAATTGTTGGTTGTGGCCCAATAACCACATGAAATCGTCCCCGATTCTAAAACGACGTCCTTTATCGCTTCGATCTGCTTCGCTGAGACCAAGAGCATTTTGAAAACAAGATCTTCTCCATCCAATATAGCATGTGCTTCAGAGGACCCATCCGAAACAACCACAATTGCATTCGCTAGGAACAAACGTCGTGCATTCTGGCATCCACTCAGACACATGTTTCGACTTACAGCTGAGCCGCAGTCAAGACACTGCCAGCTCAACGATACTAAAAGAATCGACTCAACCTCGCACGTTATTTTCATCATGAGGCCACGATTCGCTTCCTCATCCTGTTCTAGTATCTCGCCTAAGTAGCAAGAGGGTATTTGCTCTGTGGAGATCCTGTCGGTCCTCGGAGTTGAACAAATTTCGATAGTGGTGCATTTGAGAGCAAGACAATAGAAACCCAATAAGTTGTTGGCTTTTCGACGAGCAAGATGATGGAACGTGACGAAGAACCCTGGTACAAGTCCAAGTGGATAGCGTTGCCTTGTGACATCGATATAGATATCCAACGTGTCCAAACCATCAATTTGCCGCAGTCTGACAAACAGTATACGGTAGGCCTTTCCGGTACCAATACGTAAATCGTTGAACAGGCGCCCTGCATGTGGAGTACATAACCCTTCTATATCACGTCTTTCTCTGAACTCCTTAACGACCACGATCCCTTTAACACTTAGCAGACTTTCGTACAAGCCGCCTTCTAAATATACCATACTAATATCGCCACACCCATTTTCGGCATCTCGCTTTGCATGAATGACATCTGATACATGGAAGACACGCGGTAAAGCCGTTAATGCTTGTATGTTTTGATCAGCTTCGATGACTTCCAGACCAATGCACTCATCGTTTGGTTGACGAACGACTTTAGCTAATCTGTATTTCTCATGCTCAAGAATGTACACATCAGGCATCTCTAAGGACTTGTTCTTGCAGAATGCTAAATTCGTTTCAAATCTTTGAGACTGATCGGCATCTAGAAGAGCGACCAATTGTCCCACGCGGAAATAGGGTAAATCGTTCATGCTTTTCTTATCTGAGCGCAGGATCAGGGTAATGCTTTCCGGGGTTCGTATAAGGCGTTGCTTTTTGTTAGCGTACCCAAGATGATAGCGAAGGGCTCGAATATGACTCTCTACATATATCTTTCCCTTAGCATTATAATTGGCTGTGGTCCGCTGGATATCGAGTATATAAAGTATAGCGTTCATTTTCTCGGGGTCAAGTCGAAACATTGGTGACCGCACCAAAAAGTGGGACACTTTATGCATGTTTGGGCTTTCTTCCAAGTAGAATGTTGCAGTGGGTATCCGCGATCGCAAGATAGACGTAAGATCATTGATGTCGCAAAACATGTATGCACAGTCAAGGTCGGTCTTGTCACCTGAATCTGCCTTGTAAGAAAGATCTTCCTTGATTATATGGTATCGCTTGATATGGTATAGATCACCAAGATTCAACAAGTGATCATTGTCTACGTCACTCTGCAAAACAAGATCGATCCTTTGCTTACTGTCTTTGCTGTTTACTAGGATCAAACGGCCGTCGTCAGTACTATTAATGTAGCCATAGGACCATTCGGGTTGTTCTTCTGTTTCTCCAAACGCATGTGTTGAACAGACGACATTGACTAGACATGAGTCCATGGGTTCCTCTTTACTGATGGACGAATCTCAGTCTTCTTTTAATCACCGCATGTGTTTGTCTGAGTTGTTCAAACCAAAGAAAGAAAAAAATTTACGTACTTCTGCTGTAAAACGGGGAGTAGCCTAATAGAACGGGGCTTTATAAGGTTATTCTGTAAATTAAAGTTCGAGCAGGCAGTGGCATCGAAAGTCAGCCTTGACATCGTCATGGAAATCCTCCGTTTCACTCCACTTTCAAAGAGTTAAACCTACCCACCTTTGAAACACGCGTCTGACACGCAGTGATAAGCAGCTTGATTACATCACGCTAACAGAAACTAAAAGTATCATATGTATATCGATATAAGATTCCCAAACACTGAATGGAGTTTATATTGTCATCTATAACATTGTATATAGTTGTTTAGAAATGGAAACAGGAACGTTTTGTCAAGCGGTCCAGGAAGAGATCGACGTTTTATAATTCCGCAGCTCATTTGAATGTATCCATTTCATTGGACTTTGCCTGGATACGGATAGGCCCGAAATGCGATGCATCGTTTATTTATCATATCTACAGCATCTAGAAAGTCCCGCAATTACTAGACGAGTCATATATCTAGACATAGTATGCTTGTTAAAAATCGTGTCAAGTGTGAGGTTTGATGGAGTTTGTTATTAGATTGCATACTACTTCCAGGTACCCACCATGCTGGCTAACAGTATGCTAGGTTCGTTTCCGCCTTGGGAATACATCTATAAAACATTATATAAGAAATCATTAGACACAAATCCACATTCGAACCATTTATCTGCAAAGGTGCAATGGATCCGAAGATCTGTTCAGGATCCATTTGTCGTTGACGTTCCAATATTACAGTCAACTCCGGACTTTTTGCCCACTCAGGTATATTGGCACTACGCTTAGAATCTTCATCACTCATGTCTGCATCTTCAGTAGAGCCAGCGGCCTGTCAAAAGAAATCGTTATTAATGCCATAGACACCTAATCAATTACGTTTGAAGCCACAGTGTTGTCTGGTTTGCTTATCGAATGCTGTGAAAATAAGGAATGCTTAGTCCATAGTTTTTAGTGACAAGGCGTTCCCTTTGGTATACCTTTCTGGCATCTGTACCACCCTACCGTATTGAGAGGTCGGTAATCCAATAGTATCAGTATAGCCGTATTTAAGTTTTTGCAACTATTAGCTAATTTACCTGAGCTGTTTCTTGTGCATCATCATTTGATTTACTGTCTCTTATCGGCCGCCCTTTATTCCTAGATATAGATGTCGTTTCGTTTGGAGTACATTTTATCTTTGTAGTAGGCTCTTCAGAAGATGGATTGACCCCGATCCCATGACAATCCGAGCCATTATTCGCCGCCTGGGCGTGTTTAGTAGGGTTAGTCGTGGGCTGTCTGTCTGATAACTTCCGACTTTTTATTTCGGGCTTGTCCTGCAATTGTTCATTTAGGCTAGTGGCACTTTCTGGTGAACTTTTCTCCAGACTGGCCAGCTTGTCGCCGGGTGAACGTCTGCCCAAGTGAAACAGTCTGCTAAGGAAGGATGACCCGCCATAGAAAGAACTGTTCTCGCTATTATCTTCGCAGACTGATAATTGCGTATGCTGCCCACGGGAAGAAACAAGCTGCACTTCGTCCATATCCTCGTCGTCTTCATCACTTTCTTTAGGACGATCTCTAGCAACAGGACCGGATGGCTGACGCTTTGGTTCGTTAACGTGATTGGTAAGCGTATCCAATTGCTCGGTATTTTCATACGGTGTATCACTGGGCAAAGCTGATTCCCCTTTCCCTAGTCTAGTATGCATAATACGTGCTGCTGAAACGTCGTTTGCAACAGTAGCACTAATGTCCTCCACTTTGTTCGGTTCACAGCAATCGTCGATAACTTCCGCTTCTATCTCTGTCAGATCTTTGTTTCCTGGAGCTAGATGGCCCTGAGCTTCAACAGATTCCTTCAAAGGAATGGGCGTTTTGCGTTGCTTAGTATCACGTTCTGGTGGCCTCTTAATGGTTGATTGAGAACGTGGGATTTCCGTAGTCACTGTTACCCATTTCGTGTTATCCATTTGGTGATCAGTATCTGCTGCAGCAAGAGATTTAGCGCTCCCGTCAAGGTCACTTTGAGCCGCAGCTGCGCATTTAGTGTTGTTTTTCGCATCCACTGTTGCTGAGTGCTTGGAACTTATCGAATCACTCTTTTCGCTGCTGGCAGTCGACGAAAATGTAATTGATTCACTCGAAGATGCAGTGTTGTTGGATGATAGAACAGCTAATTTTCGTCGTTTCTTGGTTGATTCCGATCTATCACTTTGCTTTGCGTCTTTATCCTCCATGTCGTTTCCTTTTCTAGTGTAAAGTACACGTTTTTTTGGACGTCCTTTTACCGTCGTGTTATCGAGTGGTACTTCGGATACTGAAGTCTTTTGAGCGGATCTCGCAGAGTCAGCAGTCTCTTCCGTCAATTTCCTTCTGCTTGAAACCAGTGCACTGCAGAATATTTGGGTAATCAGACGACAAGGGAACATGTAGACAGGCGTCGACGTACCGTGCAGTAGCATGATTGCGGAACCAATGCAGATGACCTTGAAAGACTCCCTCTAAATGAGCGATCTTTTCAGCAGCAAGCATGTGCCATTTGTCTTGTTGGTCGAGTGCCCATTGAACGCCTTTGTCTTTGGAATCGGGACGTGCAGCAGCTTGTATGGACATGGTATTTGCATGTCAGGAGGACAGGGTGCGAGAACTGAAACTACAAACAGCTGATTTTAAGCTCCGTAGCGGTCTGCTTTACTTCGTTGCTTAGCCTCTTGGATAAGAAAGGAATTGTTTTTGCCCACCAGGGCAAAAAACTGACGTTACCTGATGCACCAAATATCGTGTTCCCAGGAAGACTAGTTGTATAAGCTTTTGTATCTTAATGCACAAATCAAGTATATCAGCATTTTCTCCCTATGTCATCAAGACTATTCTGGAATATTTGTTCTATAACGAATATGCAGTTTTCCATCAGGGTATAAAAGGCAACCGTTATCGATGAGTTTGACAGACTTAAGTACTTGAAAAATTAAGGCAGAAGGCTGTATCCCGAAAAATAGAAAAAAAATCCACAAATGAACCTGCTGTAGCGTTTACGTCCGATAGTTGGTTAATGTCATCGATTATCATGATTAATCGTGTTTCTCCTCATACTTATAAACTTGAATCATTTGCAGAGCTTTGACTGCGCTTGATCAGAGGCTATGCACGGATTCTTCAGTGTCTCTAACGCTTCCTAAGCTACTTCTCAACTCCCTCAACATAAGTTGCAACATGACATCTCTTTTTCCGAATAGAAGGACAGCACATACATCAATTCCAAAGATACCTTGTATGTTTCAAAGATTGCTAAGTTTATAGAGCATCTACCGGAAGTATATGCTTTGCATGACCTGCAAGGTGTTGCCAGGCAACTGACACAAACGAACGACTGGCAATAAATAACATTGATAGATGCGAGTAATAATATCGATTATTCCCATATTCACATAGAGACCACGAATATTTCTGCTAACGAATAAGATATATTAGCCAACCGTAATACAGAGAATACTAGTGCTATTGCTTATTGTGGGCGACTCCATCCATTAACATGAACAAACAGGCGTTTCTGGCAGTCCAACTTCATTGGGTCAATAAATGATTGCTATCCAATCATATTTGCCCGATTTAGGTTCCTAATTCCACCAGAAACGGACTTGCCAAAAGAAAAAAAATCTTCCTCCTTGGCTTCCGCACAGTACATTTCGGCATGAGTGGCGAACCTCAGCGTGTAAGTGCCGTTTGAGCCAACGGTGTGGGTGTCAGGCCTGGAAAAAATGAATTGAGGGTTTGATGGGAAAAAGGCGGAAAAGCCAAATGGGAGTTAGATCATACTTGGTTAACCATTTCTGTTGTGTGCTTCGCCATTTTCCTTCTAAACTGCATATTGCCTATATACTAGTCCAGCAGATCTTGTACGATTAGGCGCGATGAAAACGCTGTGGAGCCAGGTTTTGGCAGACCTGATGTGAAGGCATTCGCTTCACACCAGGGACCAAGCAAGCCTGGGTTAGGACCAGCGTCTAATACTGCAAAACAGGCAGCACAAGCTACACATGAATCACGGCGTATCCTCTCTGAAATAAGCAATAGTGGTCATGAAACACGGGTAAGAGGCAAAGGAAATTGCGAACTGAATGTGTCTGATACTTGGGGATAAATTTGACAGATGGCACCGTCCAAGATCAGTACATTCTCCGAGAAACTTAAGCAGGCTATGGGAACTAAAGAGAATGTATCATACGATAAGCATTTAAAACACCCAATTCAGAAAAAGGAAAAAGAAAGCGAATCTCACAAATCCGCACAAAAAAATGAA
>JNDP01001183.1:0-10100 GCA_000696975.1 Apophysomyces trapeziformis B9324 | reverse complement strand
AAAACAAACAAGAAATGAAGAATAAAACGAATGATTTTATTGCTTTCTAGTTCTAGGATATTTATACTAAGTGGTTTTCTACAGTTTCCTTCATTTTGATCGTTGGTGAGTCATGGAGAGTTATGCCCTTGAGTAACAATGGTTATCCATGACTCACAGTGAAAGCATTTGACGCACAGAGAGAAGTGGTAGTACTAATGTACACCAAAAATGGTAAAAAGGTGATACAAGGAAATATGCTACTGTCGTCGTCGTACGCTGAGCTGGAATACCAATGGCCAGGTAATAACAGAAACAATGATAGAGGATTTGCAAGATAATAAAATAGGCGGTTGATGCCCTTTATTTTGCTTCTACTTCTAAAATATTTATACTATGTTATTTTCTAAGAGCTGACCGTTGGTGAGTCATGAAGACTTCTGTTCTTGCGTAACAGTACTTGTCATGACTCACATTGAGAGCATTTGACGCACGGTAAAGAAAGGTAGTACTAATGTACTCCAAAAAAAGGTAAAAAGGTGACACAGCAGAAAAGTGGCATGACATTATTCCCCCTGAGAATGTTGTTCATCCTCAAACAATAAAGAGAGTTATGCGTTTTCTATATGTTGGTGATCCGCAGCACAAGAAACCATAGGGTTGTACCACAGGTCAGAAGGAGAGGTATCAGAATGGATAGGTCGCAATCAGTCAGTGTGCACCCAGGACGAGTAGGTCTTGCCCTCTAGATCGTTGAGCTTGTAAATATCAGTGTCATAGTTGGCGTCGATGATAACATAAGGTCCTTTCCAATTATACTCAAGACTAAGTTTGTTTTCATGTTGCATGAGTACATGGTCACTGATCTGGAAAACTTGATGTCGCATAATGGAATCCCATATGGTCTTGTCTTTTTGCGCGTTTTGACGTAAGCATTCAGCAGCAATTTCTTGGGCTTCTCAGAGTCGAATAATGTCAGTTTTGCAGGTGGTGACAGGAATTTCTGGATCCTCAGGTGCATCAACACTATGGGAAGCGGTTCCAGCAGGATCCTCTAGGTTCCTAAAGTTCCAGGTTCCTGGCGTACTACCTTTCTGTAACAAAAAGTTAGTACTCCAGGAACCAGGTAACCTATAGGAACCACAAGCATCCTTTTGGAACCTAGTCTTTTAGAGTTATCTAGGAACCTGTAGTATCCAGTTTCATGTTGTTAGGTACCTTCAGGAACCGTTTCCATACATTTTTTTGACATTTAGTAAACTGACGTAACCTTTAACGTGAATTTAGCGCAATTGATAGTTTTCTAGGAACCTTTAATGCTCACATTTGCATCCTTCAGTAACCTGCAGGAACTTTAAGTAACCTTTCAGTCCACATTTTACACTTTATTGGCCAGATTGAACCCGTTATATATAGAACTTTGTTCTTCTTTAGGTAGCTTTTTATTAAATGATACAAAAAAACAAACAATGGAAGGCATTAGCCTTCAGTTTCTCATCCTTTTGCGTGACTTTGTTTTTGCTGCTCTTGTGGTTTGCACTGCTCTTCGTCCTTGTTTTGCTGCAATTACAGAGTTAGATTCACTTTCTTGAGAGATTGATGGCTCAGGCAAACGGAAGAGCACTGGAATTTGTAATCAGACAATTAGTTTAGATGAAGAGAAATAGTTACCTGCTTACCTTCTTGTTGTTGCTCATGTTGAGTTTCTTCCACAGCCATCAACCTGCTGCTATCAGTTGTCTCGGGAGCTACAGGGTCCTCAGTGTGATCACTCGACTCATTCAATAACTGTTCTTGACATGGCTTGTTTTCAGAGTTGGGCCATGATTTTGACAAGATTAACTGGGCTCCCCAGAACCCAACGCACTTATTCAGTGGAATACCCAGCGGCACAACCATTTCCTCCAGTACGTTGTAAGACATCACCTTTACGTTGTCGGGCAACATTCACCAAGAGCACTTGTTTTCAGGTTTTTCACGGACACTTGAGATAACACCCAGGACTAGTGGATGAGCATTCTTAAGGCGCACTTTTGCTTCCTTTAGACTGATAGGTGCTTGTTTGGTTTCTTCTCTGGTGGTGTCAATCAGCCATTTTATGAGCTTAGTGCTCAGTTGAACTGGTTTTCTGCACCACGAGGAAGCACTGTCATCCTCAATAGGATGCTCGATGTTGCAATCTTTGTCAGAAAACCCAGTGCCACTCACCGGTACAAGCCCTTGTACGTTTGCCACCATACTACAATTTTTCTTCGTGCAACGGCAATGAAGTTAAAGAAAAAAATACATTGCTTTAGATACCTTCAGAAAAGATATTTGCACGCTCATTTCTTCTAGGTTTTCTTTCATATCATGAACTGTGCGCTGCAACTTAGCATTCTCATCGCACAGTTGGACTACTTTCAACAGTATCTGAGGGATCATGTTGTTGAAAGATTCATCCATATTTAATAAGCAAGGTAGAAGGGGAAAAGGAAGCAAAAGTATGTCAAAATCGACTTAGCAAAAGAAAAATGTGTACTAAACGTGGGAAGGTACCACAAGAACAGCTTAATTGATTTGGGAACAGCGAATGTACCAACTGTAGGATAGAGAGTATTACTCAAGGACTAATTGTCTAAAAATCTAAGTCTTCCAAGCTCCACCATTTCGCACTCATGCATCTTCAGCCATATGATATACTTTCTTCCAGACGCTGCATGTATCCAGGCTGTCATGCACACTATATCTTCTGCACGGATAATGCATAGCTGCGATTCACTAGAAGGCTGTATATATGGTATAGCATTAGGTCCCAGTGTCACTTTGTAGATCCTGACTAACGCGAGGAGTTTGGACTGCTGAGCATGAGAATGCTTCAAGAATAACAGCGTCTCTCCAAAGTAGGTTCGCAGAACTCTCTTGATAATGCACGTACTTGTATTGCAGTCAACGTCTAACGTCATCATTACCATATGGTAGGATCGTGTAGTATTTGCTGCGTGAGAGAGGAGACAACCAATTACTTCTCCATCAGCTTTCCAAAGCCGTGAAGCAGTTGACGATGTTTGCTAGATTCTGGTAATGTCTCGACTGTAAATGGACCAGAAACGCCAAAGAAGATGTTTGATATCTCGACCATTCCACACAATACTCTTGATGGAGATGTCTTTTCGAAATGGGCCCCAGAGCTCAGGAGAATCCTTGTCACTCATATCCACAACCATGATTTCGCGTTCTTTATGCTTACCATTTGCAGTGGTAATGGTAAGGACATCATCATCATACAATCGTACAAAATGGTGGAAAGCTGCCAACATGTGCATTACATTTGCTGCATTTTGCCCAGGCTGTACGTGGGATTTGATGCGAGACTTGTATTCACTGATAGCTCTTTCCATTGGGCGAGCGCTGATTGCATGTAGTGGACCTAGACACTTGATTATCGCCGTCATAGAGAAACGTTAAATATTATTATTTTTTAATATATATATAATTAACTATAATTTACCTTTTTATTAATCTTTTTTGATAATTATTATTTTTAAAGTTGTAAGTTGATTAAAAAACTTATGACGTGCTTTTTTTAGTTAATTTTTTAAAAGAAAAAGAAATTATCAAATCTGACAACCCAAATGAAATGATGGACATTGCAGAAGATTCGAAACTTTATAGATTATTTTATAAATTAAAAATTAAAAACATTAGTATAATTAATTTAATTTCTTTGGTTTACCTTAATTATAAAAATAAAAACTAAAAATATATATATATTAAATTTTATTATTTTTATTATAATTATATTTAAATTTTAAAATTAATTTAATATTTTTATAATTCTTATCGTTGCTCATATGCGTCAGATAGTGCTGGGTTATCATAAACACTGCACTGCTGATATGTCCCTCCTTGGATTGGGCAACTAGGTAGCGGTGCCATCCATTTACGCCAGCATTGATCTTTCACAAGTCTCCAGCCATCAATTGCCATTGCTCTACCAGAGTGCATGCCTCAACCAAGTTTAGCACTGCTTCCCTGGCTGCTGCATCCCTGATATAATCCACTACGATGGTTGGGACAATATATAGAAGGAACTCGATCCAATCTACAGCTCTGAAATGCCCTGCCCCTTTTTCCACGTCTTTCCAGCTGCTGTTGAATATGGTTGGGATTGAATGCTGAGTTTGCATGATTTGCTGTCTGATCAACTGCCTAGTAGGCATCTGCAGGTATAAATCATGGTTTTTTCCATACTTCCCTGACATGAGTTTCCACAATTGCTTTCCTGTCCCGTGACCAATTAGATGCATTTCATCCATGCTGAAAAAAGGTGCACCATTGAACGCATACAGATCTGCGAACGCAGACTTTTCAAGGATACCATTTGGAGCGTCTCCATTTTCAATTGAATGTTTGGACTGATAGCGTGGAGCGCGTTCATCAGGGATGAAGCAATTGCTTCTAAGCTTTCTTACTTTATCCATTGCAATACTGACAGGCTTGCTATTGAACTCTTCTTCATCTGTTTCGTCACCTCCAGTCTTGTAGCCAGTCTCATCATCACCATGTTCCTTATCAACGTCTTCATTGCTGGAGAGCTCATATCGTTGACCTTTTATAAGGCATATTCAGCATCCACGTGAGTATCCATGTCCACGATGGTTCATTAGCTTTGCAATACTGGGAATATCACCAGTTGCAAATAATAGATGTACTTTGGAGTGATATGTCTTTTCTCTGCATTTCACAGTAAGCCCGCCAGCTTGCATTACTCTGATTTCAGACAACATTGGTGCGAGGAAGCTGAAAAGATCTTTTGGCCCATTTTTCCTGGAATGATACAAACTTGCACCATGTTTTTCTTTTCGTAACGAACATCAGGTGGGAAGTTCAAGACAACCAAGTGCACGATTGTCATCATGGAAGAGCTTTTGTCAAAAGCTTGAAATCCATCTACAAACAAACTGAGCGCGATATCCCATATGCCCCAGAAATGGTGTTCAGCAAGATCCTTGTATGAACTGCCATCAAAGATATCATTGTATGTGCCATCAGGGGCTTGGTCTCTTTTGGAACGATATTCTAAGAGCTCGCGTGTACGGTCAACTGCGAGTTGCCAGGCAAGAGATAGCTGGTTTACCACAGATTGAGGTTTCTTTTTTCCTATTGGCAAAAATCAGATACGTCTAAAATCTAGTACATCCATACCATTCACCTCAGTATATCAATTTTCGTTATAGTGCTTGCATGATTCGGTTTTGTCTTTATCTGTGTACATCTTACAACCATTCTTGCAGGCGTCATAGGAGGTCATTTCTACAGGGTATCTAGACAGAAATTCCCTTGAGGCTCGCGAATGGGAAAGGAGATGCAGAAGTTGATGCTGATCATTCCACTCGTTTATGAGTTTGACTTGTTCCTCATAGTACTGTCTCAACGCATTATGCTCCTTTGCTAGTTGAAATAGCTTTAAACTAAGCACAGTAGCTACGTCAGGCTTTGCAGGAGTTACTGGATCTAACGTTATACAGATCAGCTCTGCACTGGATTCCTGGGTTTGAGCTACGGACGCTGGGATGAAAGGATCCTCACAGACAGAGTGTATATCATCATCTACGAGGTCAATTTCTTGTTCTTCAGCACATTGTTCATCACCGCTGACGTCCAGTTTTGTGAATTGCTCCAGGGATGGTTCAAAATCTTCAGAAAAGTCCCAATCAAGGTTGATTTGTTCCACTGGCGAAGGGAAATTCTTGGGAGGAATCTGTTAAATTTGATGTTATTATATCTCTGTCTGGCTGGCACCTCGCTAAACTATGGATTGAAACTGCTTTACCTGGTTATGGTCATTGTTGTCTATGTCCTGTCCCAGCTCACTCGACTCTGCTGCAGTGCATACTGAGGTTTGGTTAGAGCTGTTGCTGTTGGTAAGCAATGATTCCAAAAACAGCTTGGTAGTTTGCTTTGCTGCGCAAGTTGACATATGCACCTTTTCTTCACGTCTTGTTCCCTCAAGATATTCTTTGCACAAGTTGCAGAAATAAATTGCTGATCCTGCACGGCTGCGTTTTCGTTGCATAGTAAGGATTGAAAGTGCTTAGTTTTGGAAAAAGAAAAGAAAAAGCTTTTTAAAAATTCTGCGCCATCTTAAATACATTGAAGCAGCTACGTCAGCACCATGTCCAAGGGTTTTTTGGAGCGATTCTGCTATTGGATCCTCTTGGATCCTCTTGCATCCTCCAGGTACCCATAGTAACCTTTAGTGACCATCCGGATCCTGTAGGATCCACAATATTCTCAAATAATAAGCACCATATCTTACTAAATAGTTTAAGTAAGTATCAAATAACTAACCAAAACCTATGCCTCGAAGAGAAACAACATAATCTAAGATAAATTGTACATTCTGGAACCATTAGGTACTAAAGAGAACCTGCCAGAACCAAAGTATCCTTTAGGTGACTGAAGGGAAGCACGGTCCTAAAAATAAGGAATTCAGGAACCACTAGATTCCTATGGTAACCTGATTTCCCATGGTGCAATATGGACGAATGGCCAAAGGATATCGCCAGGTAAGGAGGGTTCTGTGCTGTACACCAAGTAGAAGGGACTAAGACCCATTGTACGATGCTTGTGAATTCGACATGCAAAGACAGATTTGTCCAGATATTCATCCCAGTGAGAAATTGCACCATTAACGTATTTCTGTAGCATTTGTTTGAGGATTCCATTGGTGCGTTCACATTTGCCGTTTGACCTAGGGTGGAAAGCCAAAGTGAATTGATGATGGATCTTGATATGACCGAGGTACATTTTTAGGATCTTGGACATAAAGTTGGGTCCGCAATTGGTAACCAGTTCTGCTGGACATCCAAACTGCAATATGATTTCTTCAAAGATAAAGTTGGCGATGGCTTGACCAGTAGCATCCAGAATGGCACAGGCAATAGTCCAGTTGGTGGTGTAGTCAACAGCAACGAGGATCCATTGGTTTCCATTCTTGCTTGTGGGTAGCTCTCCAATAAAATCAAGGTGCCAACGTGAGAACACAGGCGGGACATCCAAAGGCTTCATTGGGGCGTGATGAGTACTGCGGTTGGCTGGTGCTGCTAATTGGCACTGTGGACAATCTCGAAGCCAATCTTGGATATCACTTTTCATGTTGGGTCACCACCAACGCTTCTTGGTCGCATCATATACCATTGAGTTTCCAGCATGGCCAAAGCCTGTATGATAATGCCATACAATTTCTGCATGGCGAGCAAATAGTGCAAATCGAATCTCCTGAACAGTATCACCAAACTTGACTTTTCAGAACACTTGACCACCATGGATTACAAACTTGTCACGATGTTGGATCAAGATGTCCTTGTATACAGCTGGCCAGTCTTCCTCTGCATGCAAATAAAACTTAGGCCAATCTGAATCTTGGATTGACTTCACCACATAGAGGTAATTGGGCTCCATAGAAGCTTCATCCAGGTTGCAATTGGGACCATCTCATTGAGAAAGTACATCTGGGATGTGATTGTCACGTCTGGGTTTATACTGGATGTCAGGATTGAACAATTCTAGTTCTGCCATCCACCGAGTCAAATGGGGCGTTGGTTTTGTTTGTGTTCAGAAGTAGCATAATTAGGGATCGTCAAAAATCTGTGATCTGCTTATCCGATCTGATCTGTATCCATTAAAACTGGATATAGATTGTTATATTGTCATCTGGATAGGATCTGGATCAAAAAAGTGCAATCCGATCTGATCTGTTTGATCCGTTTATAAAAACATAGTGCTTTTTGTAGGTGGCCTTATTTAACTTATACAAAGTCAGTTTAACAGTTAAGCAATGTAATTAAAATAAAGATATATAGTATGCTTGCTCCGTTTAAGTATGAACATTTATTTGAAAGAGAAGTCTATGAAGTGCTGTTAATTTCTTATCGCTGAATATAAGATTGCGAAAACATAGCTCATTAGATGTCCGAATTAGCAAAAGGCTGATGCCAGTAAAAAGGATTGCAGATTGCAATGAGCAAAAGAAAAGCGGCAGTGTTAAAAGAAGAATAAGTATATTTCTCTAGTACTTTGGCTTAAGCTGTTAAGATGTAGTTTGAGGTAATGTTCTTTCTGAAATAGCATTGACTTTGGGTAATGACCATAAAAAGTTTGAATCAGCGAAATGGTTTTGAATGAAGGGAACAGTATGGCTGTTATAAGATCTGGAATGCTGATGTTGGTGTGTAATGGGTAGAATGAAAAAGTGGAGACGCGCATGTTGTTATGGGATGTTGAATACGATCTTTTTTTCTTATTGAATACAGCTTTAATACACTGCAGCCAAATAAACACATCTTCTTTTTGCTGAAACTGTTTTCAAGAAGGTTAAATTCCTTGTTCAACAGGATTGACCATCATGCCACAGTAAGAATGTTAAAGTGGAGTTTGATTCTGCTTATAAAGAACTTTGTGGGCTTATTAATGAAGTAAATGTCGCAGTAAAGAAGTGCGGATGACTAATATAACTGTCGCAGCAAAAAAGACTTGATTAAAAATCAAAATTATAGCAGAGTTCATATTACATCATTGCTTCCACAGCCAGATTTGTCATCGTTCTATTATGATCCTTTAGCTATTATAATGACTGCGGCAAGAAGGTATATAACCATGATCAATCAAAGTTCAAAAACGCTTTATTGAATCTCTACTTTCTTTTTACAACCTACCGTCTTTTTCTTACCAATCACTATGCCATTTTCTGTTGGAGAATCATCAAACGCTGCAGGAAAGCGATCGTCTCAATATGCTCATGTAAGATAAAATCGTTGATAAACCATATCTAACATTGCATTAGGATCTGTCATCCTTTACCATGTCTGACACTGAGAATATGGACACCTTTCCTAGCCTGGAAAGAGAAGACTCGCTAATGTCAATTGAAGCCAAAGAGAGCGTTGATACAGAATTGCAAGATCAAACTTTGTCATCTGCTCCATTGAAGAAAAAGCAAAAATCAAACGCTAGCTGGGTATTCGTTAATGGATGGGCAACTGAGAAACGTTTAACTTATTTTAAAATTGCAACTTTATATTAATAATATAATATTAATTAAATTTTTATATTTGATACTATTAGTAATTTCAGAAAATATCCTTTTTTTCATATTTATTTTTTAATTTTAATTTTTTTAATCCTTTTTACAAAAACTTTTCTTATAATTCTATTGTTATTAATATAAAAAATAGATAATATAAAATAAAATCTTATTTAAGAAAAAGCAAAAATCAAACGCTAGCTGGGTATTCGTTAATGGATGGGCAACTCGTCAGCATATCAATGGAGTTAGATGGATTCTATGCAACTTTGTAAGCGCCAGAGGAACTAAATGCAGACGAAAATATATCAATGGCGGTGGATCTACTGGTAACATTCTTAAGCATCTTGAATTGAAGCACAACATTACCAAAGATTCTCCCGCTGCCAACTTTGGTTCTCTGGTGCTTGGAATGGGCCCACTTGATGGCTTTCTCAGAAGTGAAAATGGGACAATGCCAGATCGAGTATTTACCAAAGAAAAGTTCCATCAACTTTTACTTGCCAATATTATATCTACCGCGTCTCCATATACCTCAGTTGAACGGAAAACGTTGCAAGACCTACTCCACTTTGCTCACCTCGCACCAGATATGATCAGCTTAAAGCTACCAAGCGCATCAACCATTAGGCGTGACCTAGAGTGATCATATGAACAATATGAAAAAGCAGTTACCAATTTGCTTCAAGAGCAACCTTACCTATCGTACACCATGGATGGATGGACAAGTGATTTGCATGATGCATTCCTTGGAATCACTGCACACTGGGATTGATCAAGAGTGGCGACCTCATTCCATTATTATTGGGTTTGAACCACTTGATGGCCCTCATTCCGCGGTTAATATGGCAGAAACGATGATGAGTGTGTTGTAAAAATTCAAACTTGCATCAAAACCATTCTTCTTAATGACGGATAATGCTTCCAACATGAAGGCGCTTGCAAATGAACTGGAACAGATGGTTGGCTGCAATGTATTCAAGGCGAAAGAGAATCATGTTATGTGCATCAGACATATAGTCAATCTGGCTGTACAGGCTATTCTTTGCGATGG